>CM042691.1:330622531-330645031 GCA_023614405.1 Avena insularis | reverse complement strand
TTGAGAGGTAACATAGAACCGGACCCGGACGAGCTCGATTTGGTGTTTGAGCGTACTCCAACATATGCCGAGGTCTTGGAGCAATTGAGGATTGAATTGAAATGGATGGACCCAAAGGATGATATTGAGTTGGAGGGAAGACATAATGTTGGCTTGGGAATGCATGTCCGTTGGAAGACCATGCGTATCTTCTCCGAGGCCCGTTGGCTTGCATACAAGGAGGTGGTGGCCGAATCACTAGACAAGGCTCTTGAGCTATTTGCCACCAAGAAAGTTGGTAGTTCATTGTCTTTGGACTTAAACCGTATGGCATCCCCATTGCGTACTATGAGTCCTCCACCCGTAGACCAAGAGCTAAGGCGTGAACCTCCCTTGACCCAAACATTGAGCCTGATTTCAAGACACCAAGATGATGATTGTGGGGGTGAAGATGAAGATGACAATGATGATGTTGAACTCCACGACAACAATATTGGAGATTTAGAGAAATATATCACACAAGATGACATGGACCATGACCTCCCGTATTCTCGAGGCTATGCATGGACTCGGATGATGATGGTCCCGAAGAAGAAGTTGACGAGGAGGGTTCACGGCTAGAGGCGAAATCCACCATACCGTATTGGGTTGGGACCATCGTGTGCCTTTGTTTCGTGATCTCGATCTCATGGATGAAACCACGGTTGATGGTGGCAAAGGCATTGTGCTTTCCGGACCAAGGACAAGTTCTTACGGGATGGCAATGAAGTGAATAGTGGCTTTTGCAAAGGATCAAGGTTCGGGACCTTGTTGGAATTTAAGCAATGGATAAAGGACTTCTCGGTGAAGCATCATACGTCCTTACGGTCGTGCACTCGGACATCAAGAAGCATTACGGTGAAGTGCGAGGAGGAAGGATGTCCTTGGATAGTGCGTGCAAGACCATTCAAGGGAGGTCTGATTGGCACATATCTAGTTAGTATCAACTCACATGTGCGAGGCCGGTGTTGGATGGGAAGGATCGAAGAAACGAGCACCCGACTCTCACCTCCGAGTTCCTCGCTTATAGGCTTTCCAATGACATCGCGTCGTTTCCAATAATGACCATCAAGCAGGTTATAGAGTTTGTGAAAGCCCTCTTTCACTCTGAGGTGAAATGCGGAAGGCATGGAAGGCTAAGCAAGCCGCATTCAAGATGTTGTCGGTGATTGGGAGGAATCTTATAACGAATCCCAAGGTTGTTGTTAGCGATGGCCAATGCTAACGGCATAGTTCATGTGGTTGAACCTTATAGGAACAAGACAAGGGTTATAGCAGGAAAACCGTGCGGTATTTGGCCGTGCATTTTGGGGTTTTGAGCAATGTAATAAGGCTTTTGAACATTATAGACCGGTCATCTGTTGATGGCACCTTTATGACGGACAATTCAAAGGCACTATCTTGATTGCAATAGCCAATAGCGTGAACAACGGTTGATTCCTTTGGCGTTTGCTTTGGTGGAAGCGAAAGCAATGATAATTGGGAGTGGTTCTTCTATCTTTTGAGAACCAAGATATTAACCCCTCAAAGGGAGATATGTGTCATCTCGATGCGTCATAAAGGAATTCACAATGCACTGATGATTGATATTACCGGCCATGCTCCAATGCAACATCGTTGGTGCATGAGACACTTTGTTCAAACTTCTATAGGGCATGCAAGAGCAAGGATTTGTCCGATGATCTGAGGATTGTTGCCTCGCTTTCACGGAACGTCGTTTCTCTAACTTGTACAACAAATTGCTAGTCAACAAAGAACTCAATGCCGGTGGTCGCGAGTGGCTCAATAGGAACATTGAACATATGGGAAAGTGGGCACGAGATTTTGATGACGGTGGCCGGAGGTATGGCCAAATGACAAGCAACATGGCAGAGGCATTTAACAAGTTGCTAAAAGGTGTCCGTGCATTGCCCGTCACGGCAATAGTCTGATATACATTCGACATGATGAATGAGTATTTTCTGAAATACTCACATGAAACGGACCGACATATTGCGGGGGACAACAAGAACAAGTACAAATACAAGTTCCCTCCGAAGGTTGACGATTGGATGCAATTTCAGACAAGGAAAGCGGATTCCCAAGTTGTCACGGAATATGACAATGACGAGCTAATTTACCAAGTTACGGAGCCCGGAGGTACAACGGCAAGAAACTCGTGTTATTTCGTATGTGTCAACAAACTTGTATTTTCCCTCGAAATAAAAACCCTGAAATTTGGCTGTGGCAGCATCTTCAAAGTGCGGCGCCGTTACGTGTGGCGCCGCACATGCACTAGAAAATAGGCGAAGCTTACATCTATTTTCTAAGCGCATATTGGCGCCACAACAGCGCCGGACGGCATCGCCATCAGGCTACAGCGTTACGCGTCTTGGCGCGCCGTTCGTGTGGCGCCGCGCATGCGCTTCGAAAATGACGAAGCTTCTGTTTTCTAAGCATGTATGCGCCACATGCTTGGCGCCCCATGATGTGCGGCGCCACCAGGCAGCAGCGTTGCGTGCGGCGCCTTTACTGTGGCGCCACATGCGCTTAAAATAGACAGAACCATCTATTTTGGCGCATGTCTTGGCGCTCATACAGCGCCGCACATGCAGCGCGCAACTGTCTTGGCGCCGTCGGTATATCAACTCGCACATGCGCTAACTTACATCTATTTTCTAGTGCATATGCGGCGCCACATGTGGCGCCGCTTGCGGTGACTTAGAGCGTTCTGGTACTGTCTTGGCCCACCATGCGCGCCCGGAGTCATGGTATTTGCACCTTCACGACAATATGCATTTCTGTTGTTGTATTTTGTTTTGGTTTCGAGCAGGTTTGTTCGAGCAAGTTTGTTCGATGTTGTTCGAGCATGTTTGTTCCAAAAGACAACAACCATTGAAGTTCGACAACCATTCAAGTTCATGACAACAACATCCAAGTTCACGACAACAACATCCAAGTTCACGACAACCATTCACGACAACATGAAGTTCACGACAACCATAAGTCTTGAGTTCGACTACAACCATTCAAGACAAAGTGCAACATCTACTCTACTTCCCACGGGTGGTCTTAGCCTCGGCCCCTTCTCGTGGGCATCTTCCTCCTCCTCGGTTCCTCTTCATCCTCCACCTCTAAGCGATATGGATTCTTGGGCTTCTTTGTCTTGGTGGAAGGGTTGGGTGTGTAAGGCTTCTTGGGTTGCCTTGGCTTGAACATGTAGTCGGACCGCTTCGTGTACCTTGTGGCGAGTGTAGTTGCTTAATGTCATCTCGTCGGGGCCTTTCCTCATCTTGCTGTCAACAAAATAAGATTAGTAAGGACAAATTCAGGAGAAATGCGGGGGAGGTGGGGATGCAATGGTTGTACTACCTCGGGTGTGTTAGCCTCGTCCTCGGATGTGGAGTGATGATCGCGAATTGTCACCTTGAGGCGTGTTGGACCGTGGCGCAGACGGTGTTGCCACCTCAGGGTCACGGCAACCCTAACAAGTTCGATAGCCTCCTTAACCGTTGGCCTGCTTCTTACGAACTCCGAAAGCAGACCCTCTCCCTTCTCTCCCGAGGGTATGTGTCCAAAAGCGTCCTCGCATGCATCGGCGGACTTCCTTACATGATCGCTGTCATAGACAAGAAACTAGTAAGTTATCCATGCAAGGTGTGAGAAGGCCGGAAAAATATTATTGCACACTTTACCACAAAGTTGACCAAGGGAGCAAACTCGGTTTATGCCCTTCTCGACCATGATGTTGTATTGTTCGGTTGAAAGCTCATCAAACACCAATGGCTCCTCCAAGATCGAATCCCGAAATGCCCGTGGGTATATCTCCACCCGCGCGTTGTCAACGAACCATGCGGTGTAGTTGTTGAAAGCATCCCGATTGAAGGGCCTATCCTGTGCTCCTTTTGCTTTCCTAGCCTCGGTCACACCTCCTGAATTTCTCAAGGTGCTTCCTATGAAGCTTGGGCCAATCCTTCTCCTTCCTCTGCTTCTTCCTGTCCAAGCTGCACACAACAACAACAAGTCAAAAAGCGTTATTTGGCGAATGATAAGCACATCACATGGTAAGGCAGTTAATAGCTTACCTATGGAGCCCTATGTCCGTGTCCTTCCACTCAGGCGGTACAATCTGAAATAACCCAAACTGGGTCATGACACGGTGAGGCTGGTGATACTCAACAGCCCACATGCACACCATGACAGCGCATTAGCCACAGACGAGATTCTCTGAGGCAAATAGGGTTAAGGCGATAGTCCTCCGGAACACCAAAGCGGTCCCCTCGACCGTATGGCTCCCACGTCACCTGCATCATACCACACTCATGTCAGGGTCAAAGATTACAAGTTCAAGACATATAATTGACCGCCGTCGCTGAAATTACCTGATCCATGGTGATCATGTCAAACTCGTTGGTGTGTACCTCTTATGCGCCTCCGATGGAGTCGTTGGCGGTTCGGAGACCACATCCCACTTGTAAGCCCACGTGGGGAGAAGGTAGTCGTTGCGTTATCAATGTAAGATTGAATGACAACAATCTCGGCCGTCCAATGGAGAAGCGTTCTAGCTCCACACGAAAGAAGGAGCAAACAACCACCAATCCACGAATCGGCGCTCCTAAGGCAAAGCGTCATCCAGCTGCAGATGAAGTGAACAACCATTTGGTAAGAACACATTTTTTTGAGATAGTGCAGAAATATACAACAACATTTGTAAATAACTCATTACCTGACGGTACAACCAGGCCAACGCTGCAGAACCCCAACTGAAGGTAGAGTCGAAAAAAACCAGCAACTTGAGCCAATGCCGAACACGATCCCCACGCTGTCGAGAAGCGAGTCCTCGTGATAATGTACCAGACATACACAGTGTATGTCTTGGTCGTCTCCTCGCCGGCATCCTCGGGGCAAATCTTGAAATTCTGGATGATCCAAGTAAAAAGTAGCCCGGCGACCCTCGATTTTCCCCCTTCTTGTTTATAGCCTCGGGTGGATCCTTCCCTATAAGGGAGACCATCTCCTCCGCCACCCGTCGAATCAGAGGACATGCACAGGGTTTCCCTCGATTGGGAGTGCAGGATCATGCTCATGTCCTGCAAGGTGATCGTAGTCTCACGGTCCTAAGGTGAAATGTATGCGTCTCCGGCCTCCATCGGTCCTGGCGCGGTGATCGCAGCAGGGTTGAAGGCGGTGTGGACAGTGACCATGTGGATAAAGGGAGGAGTCCTAGTTGCTGGATGTCTGGTGTACGCATCATAACGCATCTTGGGGCGAGACCTCGTGGTACCTAAGTCGAAGGGGTTGAAGCTCCTGCAAACATACAATGGCAAAATGTTAGATTTCCATCTAAACAAACATGGCATCTTGTTAGACTTGCATTGAAGTTTTAGTACTGTCTCTTCTCAGAGCATCTTGTAGGCACGGTGTTGAACATCATAGTGAGCATTGTTTAGAAGGGGGTTTAGAGTCATCCTACATATTCAAAACAATAGAGAGATTAAGAACAATTACAAAATGTCCATCTTATTCCAACTATAGTTGACACATATAGTTCTAGCATCTAGCATCTAGTTCTACCCTACTATACCTATAATTCTAACATGAACAAAAATTTCCTCCTACTCTACCTATAATTCTAGGGTTTCACTATCCCAAAATAACTAGGGTTTTACATGCATTCCTAATATTGCAATCTAGGGTTTCAAGATCCAACACAAGCATTCCTAAACCTAAAGATCAAGTAAACATGGCAATGGTTCATACAATCTATGGTTTCACCATACAATCTAGACCGAAAATTGCAAATAAGGGAAAAAGGAGAAATTTGTGGATGGAATTGAGAGGATTAGAGAGAATACAGGGGAGGATTGGGAGCACAAATCTTGGAAGAAATTCACCAATCTGGCCTGTTTGGGGAGATTAGGTGGAGGCGCCCGCCCGCCGCCATGTGTGTTGGTCTGGGAGAGGAATGAGAAGGGTCTAGGAGGGCTGGCTCGCGCGCAGATAGAAGACCTAAAGTGCTTGGCGCCAGTACTGCCACGCGCTTGTGTAGTCTTGGCGCCACACTACAAGCGCCGCACTAAGCGGGCCCGCCCATGAGGATCCACTTCTGGCAGGTCTTGTGCGCCCGGTAATGGCGCCCGCTCTTCAAGGTCTTGGCGCCACTCTGTGTAAGCGTTACCAAAAGGGTTAGTTCCGTGAATTTCTTACAGCGAGTTCATTTAAGTGAAATTGTTATTTTTGGGTTATTTTAGGTCCATTACGCCTTTCTATTCACACTACAACACAAATCCAAACATAACCTAACTCATACATAATTTTCGACACAAACTCAACATTAAAAAAATTATAAGATTTCAAACTTCCAATAATAAATTTGGATATTGACACAACATAAATATACATCTTCACAAAAAAAAGTCTAAATTTGAAACACACCATCAAAATTGAAAATCACAAATTTGGTTGCACAGAATACTTTCCACACCTCATGTGTCACTTCAATGAAGCATGTTACATAGATCAACTGGACCATATGTTACTCAATTTCCATACGACCGAGAATTTTTCGTAAGGTGAACTGCATAGTTTGACTGGTAAACAGGCTGCTTTTCAACAGGTGTTTGCAGAAGAACACACAAAGTGTAGCCACCTTCATCGAAGAAAATCATACGCCAGATGGGTGCAACTTGTGAAAATTGTGCACAAGCCTGAGCTCCATGAAGAGAACAAGCACATGCAAAAAAAACAAGCACACACAATTCTGACGCCAATGAAGTAAATCTGCTCATATAATAGAACAAAGGAAGATCCAAGCTCCAGCATTAAGCAATCACCCCAACATGACCCGCTGACCCAGCCACCATCCAACATTAAGCAAACACCCCAACACGACAATGTAAACACTACCCCCAAGGGCACCATGAACCGGGTCAGCGCACATAGAGAAGAAAGAACAAAACACCATATGGTTTTTACTCGAAGCAGCAACACAGTAATATAGTCACGTCTAATGTGTTCACCAAACTTGCTGCCCTCACCAGAACTTGAATCCACGGAACATGTATTCTAGCCACATCATTCTCCTTACCTGTGTTCTTGGCTTCATGAAAACTTCAGCCTGGAATTGTGCACATGCATGCCATTAAAAATCTTGGATAATTGTTCTGTGAGAACTATTCAACTAAATAATAGGAAGGATATTTGTATGTTTATTATGGAACTTTATAATCAAGCTTGCGTAACAATATCCTGTTTTACTTTTGCAATGCCTAGAACTCAACATGAAGCGATGTTTTCTGCTCGCCAGGATAAGGCAAGTGTTAGGATGGCCCACGTGTATTTATCCAGGAGGACATCAACTTCAAAACCTAAACACATGCGTACAGACTACAGAGTAATAGTCCTGAATTCTGATCCACAAACGGCCAAACTTATGTAAGAAAAGATATTCTATTTTTTATGTTGTGTAACAAAAAGACATCAACTCGGAGAAATAGCTAGGTATTACCATTAGAGCACTATTAGGAAAAGAACTGAAACTCCTCTCAATGGGCATTACCATTAGATCACTATTAGAAAAAGACTTGAAACTCCTCTAGATGGGAATTACAGAGAAATATTAGAAAACGAGTTGAAACTCCTCTAGATAGGAAATGACAGTTAACTTATATTGATTATGTTCATCCGTAAGAAGGCACATTCAATCACCATAAGTCCTCAACAGCTAGAGGATAACAGCAGGTTTGTACTTCATCTGTAAGAAGTATTAGCCACTGAGGTATAAACAGCCAAAATGATTTCAGAAAATACAAACATCACTAATATCATGATTGATACCGTGATAATTTGGGCATATCAAGAGCGCCTAATCCATTAACTATTATGTGTGCCAGTAGTTGACTTGACCACTTTGTAACAGTATTTTACTCCCTCTGTTCCGGTTTAAAGGGCCTACGCGTATATCTAGATCGTTAATTTAATCAATAAAATATTAATTATTTAACATAAAAATTATATCATTAGAAAATTTAGATGTTATATTTTCTAATGGTATAATATTTGTGTTCAATAATTTTTATTTTATTGGTCAAATAAACGATCTGGTATCTGTATAAACCTAAACTGAAGACGAAAATAATAATAAAATCTGGATTCAAATATAACTGCTTCAATTGTGACTTATTATACTCTTAATAAGATATAATAACAGCTTGAAACTAAGCTGTTATGATCTTGCTAATACGTATATAATAACAGCTTGAAACCAAACATAATTTAATTATACTTCCAAGTACAGGACAGGATAAAAAATGTGCCAACTGTCTAGACCTTTGAGGCGAGATTCTTTGCCTCGGCAATAAGCAGCTCAATCTCCTCTCCACAATAAGGATCCTTAAGTTCAAAATAGAATAAAGATCAGAAGCAATCTCCAGAAAATATTTTCAGTTTCAAATTGTATACTTCATAAAGGCAATCCACAAAAAAGAAAGATGTACCTTCTCAAGATGTTTCATCATAACGGTTTTCACTATATCTTCAGGGTTGTCTACACAGTACTGCATGTGTTCTTTGAGTTTTGGTCTGCATGCAAACAGTAAGTATTCACAAAAAAAAAGCGCCCATTTTCAAAAAAAAAAAGTATTCACACAAAACTAGCAAAAAAAAAAGATTAAGAACGTATATTTTAACAAGCACGAGACTGGCAACAACACGTACATACCCAAACTCTCTGTTGAGGCAGCTTTCTGCAGCAGCAGCAGCTTTCCCAGCACCATATATCTTCTGCTAAAAAGACGTATATTATGGAACGGAGGTATAAAAGGCATATATTATGGAACGGAACAGAGGTAGTAATAGTGTAGCCAGTAATCTGGCAGCTTGTTTTGCCACTAACAACGACGGTCAATTGTTCAACGAGATGATCTCTTAACTTCATGCTACTCCTCCAAGGAGTAAGTTTACCATTATACCATAACACCTTACAAGCGGACATTACATTCACTTATGGATTGACGAAATTAGTGCAAAGTAATCACATGGGTAGTCTAGAGGTCTAGATAAAGAACTCCTAGAAGGGACATTATTTTAAGGGGTTTACCATCGTCGGTTTTGGTAGTCAATGTGGTTGATCGGTGAAGAAAATAGGTACAAAATAAAGTGTGACTCAGAAGATATTTCAAGTGGTTAAATGCACTTCTCAGTATCGATCAGCGCAGGCACTATAAGATCATATTGGGGCCTATATATAACTATCAAATGCACTTATACGCTTATATTGTGATCACACCGTGTCTGCATTAATTCATCTGTCGACATTTCACCTCACTGACCTTTCCACCTGCTAGGATTAACATGATTATTAGACGCCTTTGTAGAAACATTACTACGAGAGTTTGAAACGTACTTGAAGTTTCTTGATATTTAACTTCTACAGTAGTACACATTTCATCGACCTATCGCTTCCACTTGGTCTCTTCACCTCTGTGAAATCGTAACTTCCTAACCACACTTTTCATGCTGCGCGCAAATCCTTTGCCGCCACGGGACAAGACTGAAGGATTTGATGCATGCACATATTTGAGACTGAGAGGTGTCAGGATAACTAAAGTAGCATCTTCGGATTGTTCCTTCAGGTCGTGTTGGGCATGATCGCGGCTGACAAGGATTCTCCGTGGATATATCCGGCCAGAGGGTTCAAGCTAGTCATTCAACTTTTGTACGTCCCTCACTGTCCGAGAAATTAGGAAAACAACATATTGAAGATTCCCAAACGAGTTGTTTGTCGAACAACATATTAATAAAGATATTAACAAGTTGTTTTCTTTGTAAACTATCAAACCAAAGCTTCCCTTTCCTTTCCAGATTTTACCAAAAGGATGGATGACACAATCAATTTCTTGTTAAGGATGTTACTGAAGATCCAATTCCATATTTTCCACAAAGGACTCGTTCAATTGATACTGAAGATCCAATAAACAAGTGTCACGGAAGTGGGAAATCCCCACAGGGTTCTTTCAACCCAACAATAGTTCGCTCGATCCTAAGAAATAGGATTTCACGACGAACCCCATCTGCCCCAACTTCACAGTCGCCGCATGTCCTTGCCTCCTTCGTCGGCCGCTCCGGCCAGGGGAGGTGGGGACCTAATAACCGGCTCCAGCTGTAGTTATGGTTGCCCTAGTGCTTCCTTTGGACACAGCTTCTATGTAGGAGCCGATGTCGCGTCAGAATAATTTGCTCCTAATTTTCCTCCATATCCGTGTCACTCCAACCAATGGCATCATAGGGCAGGTGGCTAGGTCGTCTCGCCGATCTTTGGATTCAGTGAGATTCGTGTCTAGTGGTTGGCAGTCGGCACTCTCACGGGTGGCGGTCATTTTGGCCGATGTAGTTGTGTTCGGTGACTTGAAGTTGGGTGAGTGGATGACGGCAGGCGACGGTGTTCCCATTCTTCGACTGCATCGAATGAAGTTAACAACATCGGGATCTAGTGACCATGAGAAAGATCCATGTTCGACGTGCCACAAAGTATCAATCTCATCTCTCGCGATGACCTGGTTTATCAGCTTGAAAAACATCATTGTATGTGAAGGTGCTCTCCCAGATCTTGGTATGTGAAGGTGGAGACTATTAGATTGTACATTATTGGGCCATGCAACGAATCTGCCATCGTTGGAACTCCATCAGTGTCCTCCATCGTCCTTCCCGACCTGCAGGTTAGTCTCAAGTCCATCTAGCCTTTCATGATGTTCGTCATTTTCTTCTTTAATCACGACTTTGTACCTTTCAGATCCGTGGCGAGATCGATTGCGTAATCACTACAACACTTAGATCAGGCACTGGTGCTTATAAACATCGAGGCACATGCCTAATCACCGCTCTCGCGCGGCAAAAAGTATCGTCAGGGATAACTGCATCGGGACAATGCTAGAAAGGGAAAATTAAAAATATTTTGTGGATGGAATTTTTTGAGTAAATGACAGAAAACTACCACATATTAAGAAGTCTTGACATGAAACTACCACAATTGGACGAGTTGACACATAAAGACCACTTTTGGGGAGGAGGCATGACGGACTGATTATGCGATTCGTTGGGCTTAAACCATGTTATGGGTCCCACCATTAAGTATATATGGAAAAAATATCACGGATCTAAATGCCAGTGCGTTAGCTTTGGACATGAGACCCAATCCCCTAGCGACTCCTCTCTCTTCCTCCCCGTCCGTGGACACGCCGGACCATGGCAAGCCTCTGTGCAGCCCCCCTCTATTGTTATCTCATCACCTCCCTAGTAGTGCACCACCCCTCTGAAGGGTTTCGCAGCATAGTAAATCAAAAAAATTCTACAGTTGAGCAGAAAGCCAAGATCTAATCTAGGAGATGCAATCCTTGAGAGGATAGATGAGATCTTCATACCCATGAAGAAATGCTGGCATGAAGCGTTCAACATAGCGTGGGTGATGTGGTCGAACTAGCCTTCTCCTCCTCGCGATCCGATCCGATCCAACATGCAAGTGGTGGCGCCTCCGAGAGATGCACACGTAAAGTGTCACGACGTCTCCTCCTTCCTCGGTCCAGCAAGTGGGGTGGAGAGATAGATTGGATCTGCAGCACGACGGCGTGGTGCTATGGTGGAGAGTTTCTGCGGCAGGGCTTAGCCTCTGTGATCGGGAGAGAGAGAGAGGTGGAGGGCAGCAGGACGGCGGCTAGGGTTGGAGGAGTGGGGGGAGGAGGGTGCGCCCCTGCTCTCTTTATATAGGAGGCTGGATGGCCCCCTTGGCCCCTCCTCCAAGCCCTAGGGAGGCGGCCCCAAGGGTTGGAGTGGGGGGCAAGTCTCCCCCTTCCTTCTAGAAGGGTTCCTAGGGTTTCCCCTAGGGTTTTGGCCGGCTGGGCCTATGGGGCCTTGTGCCCCTGTCCCAAAGCGGCCAGGGCACTCCCTCATAGGCCCACGTACCCCTCCGACAAGTGGGGCAACGTTGGTCCCACTCCGGAAGCTTCTAGAACCTTCCGGTACAATACCGAATACTCTGAAACGATTCCGAAATCCAAAAACTGCTTTCCTTTATATGAATCTTATTCTAGGACCATTAAAGACCTCTCGTGATGTCACTGGATCTCATCCGAGACTCTAAACAAAACTCATAAACCAATTATCCATTCTATCCTAAGCGTGAGAGCACGTTAAGTGTGTGACCCTAGGTTCGAGAATATCTGACATGATCTTCTATCAATAATCAGCGACGGGATCTGAAACCCATATTGACTCACACATATTCATCTATGATCATATCGGATGAACCACGATGCGAGGATTCAATTAATCCCATATTTATATTCCCTTGATCACGCGATATTTTACTTGCGAGATTCGATCGTTGGTATCTTCATACCTAGTTCAATCTAGATTCACAAAATGCTTTACTAATTCCGTAATCGATATCACTTTGTGATTAACTCCTTAACCACGTGCTTAGCGGTGTTGATATCGATTACCGAGTGGGCCCAAGTATATCTCTCAGGCTGGGAGGGACAAATCCCATCTCGATACATACAACCCAACAAGTACTTTCCGATCACACGAGAGACACCTTTATGATCACCCTCTCATAGGATGACGTTTGATGACCTCAAAGCTTTCTTCCGATGCCAGGAGTTGCATTATCTCATGGTCTAGGGAATACAATATTTGACATAGAAAAAGCTTAAAGATGAACACGATGACACGATCTAATTGCTACAGCTTGATTTGGGTGCATCCATCATATCATTCTCCCAATGACATGATCTCATTATTAATCGACAACTCATGTCTATGGTTAGGAAACCTTAACCATCATTAATCAATGAGCTAGTCCATAGAGGCGTACTAGGGACACGGTGTTGTTCATAAACCACACAAGTATCAAAGTTTCCGCTTAATACAATTCTAGCATGGAATATAAACTTTATCATGAACAAAATTATAACAATAACATCTTTATTATTGCCTCTGGGGCATAATTCCATGATCTCCCACTTGCACTAGAGTCAATAATCTAGTTTGTCGGCAACAATCTAACACCCATGGCATTAAGGTGTTGATCATGTTTTACTGCGTGGAAGAGGTTTAGTCAGCGGATCTGCGACATTCGGATCCGTATGTACTTCTTAATCTTCAGATCTCCATCTATTATATAATCTCGAATTATATGAAATGCGGTTGATGTGCTTGGTCTTTGGATGATATCTTGGTTCCTTAGCCAATGCTATGGGCGCCCGATGTTGTCGCACAATATCTCCGGTGGGTCCAAGGCACTTGGAACCACACCAAGCTTCGATGATGAAGTTCTGATCAAACTCCTTCACTTGGCGCCTGCGACAACCACGTATTCGATTCTATTGTAGATCCCGCGATCACGCTTTGCTTGCAGCTTCTCCATCTCACAACTCCTCCATTCAAAATATAAGCGTATCACAGCGAGATTTAGAATCATCCGGTCGATTATGAAACTAGCGTCGGCGTAACCTTTTCTGACAGTGCTCATCACCTCCATAGACCAAGAACATTTATTTAGTCCTATATAAATACTTTAGGATGTTCTTCGGCTGTCGATGTTCCACTCCTGGATCACTTTGGTATCTGCTTTCGTCAAACTAAGAGCATTGGACACATCGGTCTAGTACACATGGCATACATGATAGAACCTATGGCGAGGCATATGGCACTTTGCTCGTAGTTTCTCTGCTCGTTCACCGTAGCTGGACAGAGCCTTGCTCAATATCTTACGACAACATGGGCACTAAACCTTTCTTTGCCTTATCCATTGAACCTTTTCAGAACTTTGTCTAGAGTATGTACTTTGGCTTAAAGCTATTAGGCGTCTTTGTCTATCTCTATAGATTTTGATGCCCAATATATAGGCGACTTCCCTAGGTCTTTCATTGAAAACATTTATTCAAATAACTCTTCACATCGTTAAGCATACCGATGTCATTCACAATAATCAATATGTCATCCACATATAGTACTAAAAATGTCCTTGAGCTCCCTCACTTTCTTGTAGATACAAGCTTGTAGCAATTTGGAACTAATCCAAAGCTCTTGATCACTTGATCAAAGCGAAGGTTCCAACTCCGAGATGCTTGCTTGGTCTATAAATGGAATGAAGTTTGCACACCTTATCAGCATCCTTAGGATCGACAAAACCTTCGGGCTGCATCATATACAACTCTTCATCAATGTTGCCATTGAGGAATACAGTCTTAACATCCATTTGCCATATTTCATAATCATGAAATGCAGCAATTGCTAATAAAATCGAATGGACTTAAACATCGCTCGGGAGAAAGTCTCATCGTAGTCGGCCCTTGAACTTGCTAAAACCTTTTGCGACAAGTGGTGCTTTATAGGCGATAACATTACCATCGCGTCCGTTTTCTTCTTGAAAATCCATTTGCACTCAACGGCCTTACGGTCGCTAGGAGGGTCCACCAAAGTCCATACTTGGTTTTCGCTCATGGATCCCAATTCGGATTTCATGGCCTCTAGCCATTTCTTAGAGTCTGGTCTCATCAACGCTTCCTCATAGTTCGCAGGTTCATTGTTGTCTACCAACAAGACGGTTAAGACAGGGTTGCCGTACCATTCAGGAGGGGCACATGACCTTGTCGACCTATGACGTTCAGCAGCAGCATTGTTCGAAGTTTCATGATCCTCATAATTAGCTTCCTCTCTTGTTGGTGTAGTGCCTTTGAAACAATTTCAGGTCTTTGCGCTACTCTCCAACTCGAGAGAAGGTTCAATAACCTCGTCTAGCTCTACCTTCCTCCCACTCACTTCTTTCGAGAAACTCCTTCTCAAGAAAGGATCCGTTCTTTGCAACAAACACTTTGCCTTCGGATCTGTGGTAGAAGGTATACCCAATCATTTCCTTAGGGTATCCTATGAAGACACATTTCTCCGCTTTGGGTTCGAGCTTGTCTGGCATCAACTTCTTGACGTAAGCTTCGCATCCCCAAACTTTAAGAAAGCGACAACAGGTTTAGCACCAAACAATAGTTCATCTGGTGTCGTCTCAGCGGATTTAGATGGTGCCCTATTTAAAGTGAATACGGTTTCTAATGCATAACCCCACAATGATAACTACAAATCTGTAAGAGACATCATTGATCGCACCATATCTATTAGAGTTTGATTCCGGCGTTCAGACACACCATTGCGCTGTGGTGTTCCGGGTGGCGTGAGTTGCGAAACGATTCCGCTTGCTTTAGATCGTGAGAAAATCATAACTCAAATATTCACCTCCACGATCGGATCGTAGAAATTTAATTTTCACATTACGATGGTTGGCGAGGTTTCGACTCGTCAATGCCCATTATTATGGACTTGGGTTTTGGAGATGATGGGGATCTTTGGAGATCATGGAGCAGTTAACGACAAGCAACGGGGACGAGATTTACCGAGTTGGCCGGAGAAAACCCTACTCACTGCTTATGCGCTCTTGATTCTGGCGGAGCCAGAAGGTTCTGGTCTTGGTCGATCTGGCGTGGAAGTGCGTGTGCGAAAGTATGGTCGAGAGATCTAGGGGCGTGCCCTCGACCTTTATATAGACTTAGGCAGGTCTGGGCATAGTCCTAGTCGGTTACAAGTTCTAGGGTTTTACCCTTTGAATTTCCTATCTCGCTAGTCTTGCTCTCCAAGGATACGAAGGCGTCATGGGCCTTGGCCCCGAAAATCTTCATGGGCGCGTATATACATTGTGGGCCTTCCTTGGGCTGGACCGGGTATCTTTGAAGTCGGTACGCGTGGTATAACCATGTCGATATCCCAGTGATCGATCGAATCGTAGATTCGGTGAGACTCTTTAATCCTTCGGGTGCAACTAGGTAATAGCGATGATTTGTGTGTAGGGATTGTTGATGTGTGCACGACTCACCCGACGGATCAGGGCGATTAAGCATCTTAGGGCCGAAACAACACGATCTTCGCCGGGTTTGAGTCCCTTAGCGAACCGGAACATATCTTTGGCGTAATTCGACTCGGGCGCGGAGGACTTACGAGTGGAATTCGGTGTTTTAATTGATATACCATGGCGTCGTCGGGATTTTTCATCACGCTGTTGGCATGGATTTATACTAGCGAGGCCTTGATCATGCGTTGCCGAGCCATCGATGATATCTGCAAGTCTTATCTTTGCGTCGCGAGCGACATCGAACATTTATCACCACGGAGGTGCTTGGTGGCCTAGGAGATTATCGCTCCTCGGCGTTTTGTTGGGGCAAAGTTGCCAAAAGTTTTTGCGTCTTGATCCAGAAGATCGCGGTCGAAGATTTCATAGGGTCGCGACCAGCGCCCCTATGGGAATAGCCCGAGTGTCGTTACATTGGTCGTGAACTTCGGCGGAGACTTTAGATCAACATTGTTCAGTTGTTAAGTCCGTAGGACACGAAAATTTCGAATGCTTAATTTATCCTCCTATGGGAGTAGCCCCGAGTCCGTGGTAGTCGTGAACTCGGCGTGGGACTTCGAAAAACTCTTTGTCTTTATTCATCTTCGTCTTGGCCGGTATCGATAGGAGTAGCCCCAGTATTTAGTCGAATCGAAGATTCGGTGAGTACTCTTAGCTGTGGAGCGAAGAATTGTAGTTGGTGCTAGTATAGCTTTTGATGACATCAGTCTTGACGATCGATGACCTCAAGCGTCACGCTCGCCGGAGATGACTTCTTTGGATGAGCGTGGGTCCCATGCGACTTTGAATTGACGATCAGCGGCGTAGAGATAATTCTGGCGTCTCCTCGATTTCGGCGTAGTGGGCTTGTGATAACGAAGGTTCGTTGTGATCTTGACGCGTGTCTGACCGGATCTGCCGTTGGCATTAGGTCTTGGATGGATGGGCGTAATGCGTCATCTTATTTATAATCATTGAGGAAACGCGGTTTGTTTCATCGCACCAGTTCTTGTTTTCTTTGCTTCTTGTGCTCTAGTGATTCTTCTTTGTCCTTGTTGGGATTTCCTTCCACATTTCCGTCGTTGTTTCTGCGTTTTCACCGCCGGCGCCGATGAGGGAGGGGTTAACCTCTTGGGTGCCCGATCTTCATGGATCTCGTGGTCAAATCGATGGGAAAGCGAGGGGAAAGGGAGAAGGTAGCGAGCGACACACACCTCGCGAAGAACACGATGAACACAAAACTCACGATACAAGGCCAATTGCTCCCGAGCAGCGGCCACGGTCCAATAGAATCCTCGCAAGGAAAGATCGGTCAGCGTGCTCCCTCAAATCCACATCGGAGAGGGAAGAACACCTTGGGAGGTCTTGACAACTTGGAGCGAGACATTGAACTCCAAGGCCTTGTTCAACGATGGATCGTGATGCAAAGTCAATCGAGGTTGGTGGCGATGGTCGGTCCCCTTGGAAAAGGGATGAGGCAAAACTAGAGATTCCACAATGGGGGTTGTCTTTAGTCTATCATCTATGCCTAAAGGATACATGAAGGGGTGGGGGCTCTGTTTATAGGCCAGCCACATAAGCAGGGTAGTTTGGGGATAAAACTAGGGTTTGGACGAGATAGAGGTACATGGGCGAAGGCCCATTGTGTGTATGAGCCCATCGTGAAGGCGGAGACTCCGATGTGGGGTCAGGAGACTCCGGTCTAGGGCCGGAGACTCCAGTCTGTCTCGATGTCGTCTCAGGAGTGGCATTCAGACATCCTCGGGCGATTCTTTGAGAGTCGATCCGGAGACTCCGGTGTAGAGGACGGAGACTCCGGTGTAGGCGGAGACTCAGTGGTTCAGCGTGGCTTCTTGGTCTCCTCTTCAAGCCTCCGTCTTGTCGGGCTTGATGTCCGGCTTCCTCCCTAGCCTCCGTGCTTGTCGGTGCGAACCTATGATGCATATGTGGCGGGTATGAAGTAGCATACCTTTCAATAGGGTAGGAAGTGGGCGCGCATAGAGAGCAGTTCACCTTTGGAGTCCATGGCGACTTGGCGTGAGTTGGAGACCAAGATGTGGTAATGACCATAGGTGGGCTACATCTGCTCCCCCATCAAAAAAGAGTCGTCTCGACTCTCCATATTCATCACAGTAGAAGAGGTCGAAGGACATCCTTGATCACTGGGTTCACCATATAGTCGTCCTCGGGAAGATTGACTTGACAACACTTCAATGTTCCTTCACCTTCCTTGAAGTCTACAAAGCTCACAACAAAAAGCAACACTCAGCGTAGCCAATTCATGAAGATTATTGCATGAGTCCTCAAGTGAAGGAAGTCACCTTATCTTGTAGCGATAGCTTCGATGAAGGTAGACATAGGTAACTCTCTTGGTTCTTCTTTTCAACATATAGTCCATAGAGGTTGGCGTGTATGCATTTGTGCCTTCACACAACAAAGACCAAGCAAAATATTTTAGATGCGTGATAGAGGAGCATGTCAAATGTGGCATGTCCATTCTTATTCTAACACTATTAGCACAATACAAGGGCAAATAGAATGCATATGCAAGGTCAAAGTGCATGGAAATCGTTTGAACATCATCCAAATGTAGAACTCAAAAACTCCATATAATGTCTTAGTGTGGCACTCAAAGCAATCGAATAGAAATTTGATCAACATCTTTGATGCAAAGTTAGGAGAATTTGGCAAAACACAAAGGAAGAATATCCAAAACAACATCATTATGTGTGCCAACCAACCATTGGAAAGAGAAATTGTTCGACATGTTGGATGTCACACATAAATCATCGATAGCAAATATCATGGGAATATGAGTATCCCAAGTGGAAGCAAAAACGACATGTTTGCAAACAAAACAAAGGAAAGAGCAAGTGGTCCTTATGTTTGTTGCAACAACAAGAGATTCTTGGAAGCTCTCATGACAATACATGCTCTTAATGGAATTGTGGTTGCAAACAAAACATCGGAAGAAAATGTTCAACCTTTTGTTGCAACACACAAAGTATCATTATCCAAAATCGAAGAAACATGAATGTCACAAGGGAGATAATACCATTAACATGCTTGCAATCAAACCATAGGAAAGAGCAATTTGCCAACATGAAAGATGCAAAGCATGCAAAATTATCGGCCATAGGTTCGATCTTGAACTCACTTGTGGGATGCTCTCTAGAGCTCTTTTGTCGACTCGTGCTCGGCCAAGGGTTGACATTCTCAATCGGTACCTACACACATCATATAAAGGAAGAGCGATGTGTGCATGGTAGAGATACACATCATCCATCATGACATATCTCTTCTTATGCATCACCATTAATGTCGATCAAGTATGAAATAGATGCATGGTGAATATGCAAGTGGGGAACATGCTTATCATGGCAATCATCAAAATCTCCAAAAATTGAAAGCTATGGGGCCATCTCATTATAACGCATATGATCAATGTTGTTGCAAGCAAAACAAGTGAAATAGCAAGCATTCATCTTATTGCAACAACGGGAGAAATTGAATGACTAACATGACAAAGCAAGTCCGAAGCAATTGGAGGATACACACAAGATGCATAGCATTGCATGTTTATGGAAATGGTATTGCAATCAAACAATTCCACATGGCAATATTATGCAAGGCAAAGCATCACATGGGAATATGAATGAAGCATATGGAATGTCACAAGTATCACCCATAGCATGCATATCCTCACAATTCATCATGTCCACTAGTGGGATCATGGCATCATCAACACCCTGATTGTTACCTTGTTCATACCTCTCATATGAAGTGGGTGTTGTGGAAGTAGTAGCCTCCTTGTGGGCGACTTCGTCTTCTTGATGTAGCCATGGCATAACATCATCTTAGTGCACCATGTACATCTTCTCCATTGCTTGATGGCTTGGCAGCGTCTTCATCCATGGAACCTAGCACAACATGAAGAGAACACACTAGAGGTAGAGGGTAAGTTGTTTAAGAAGAAATGGTCTCCTTGACCTATCAACTACCACTCTCAACTCACTGGGTGTATCCTCATGCCCTCAAAGTGGGAAGCACTCAATCTCACATAAGGTGGAGTCACTCATCTCACTCTTGTTCTCACTCAAGTGGGCTAAGTGGCTCTCATACTCACATGGGATTGGTACCACATCATCACTCAAACATATAAAGGTAGGCTGGGTTCCTCAACTCCATAAGCCTCCGTTGGTGAAGGGAAAATCCCATGCTCACCATTCTTGACCTTATGCCATCAAGGTTGGATGCCATAAGATGGGCATCATCGCTCTCCTCCTTAGTCGAAGGGAAAATCCATGCTTTCGTAGTCTTGTGGCCATCTCGTAGTAGTGGTGGAGTAGGCTCATGCTATCCAACTTGGCGAAGTAAGGTCTACATTTTCCTCATTAGGCGAGGTCATGGAAGTCAAGCGTAGGCATTGAAGCTTGATGGCGTGGAGGAAGAGCTTGCTCTTGGTGCCATTGTGGTGGTGGCACGAGTAGTTGAAGGTGCCCTATGATGGTGTCGACGGAGGTCATTGGCGTGCCTTGTAGATGGTTGATGTTGGTGAAATGCTTGGTCATCCACATGGCCAGCATGACGATGATCATTTGCCTTGGCACTCTTCTTGTGCTTATGGTGCCTTCTTGAGCTTGCTTGAGCATTATGGTTGTTGCTCATCAAGAATTCTTACGTCTTAGTGGCGAAGATGCCTTTAATAGCGATCTTGTATCCTCTTTATGGTGTCGATGCTCATGAGAGGATGTTTGTCGATGAAGATTCTTGTTTCTTGGCGCCTCTTGATGTATATGATGTTTGAACGCGACTCTTGTGTGAATAGGAGGTGGATCTTGGCGCCTTGGAGGTGATGTAACTTGGCGCCTTGGAGATGGTGGAGCTTAGCCATCTAGGTGGTGGCGCTTATGCCATGGAGGTGGATCATCGAAGTAGGTGGTGCCCTTTGGTGTGGCAGCAGCCGTGAAGGTCATGGAATCTTGATGATGGGCCTCCTTGCTTGGTGTAATGACTTCCATCTCCACGTGGTGGAGGAATTCTTCATGGCTCGTGGAGGAGCCATCAAACTCGATGAAGTTCTCCGTGTCCTCCATGCTCGGTGAGGCATCGTCGATGTCGTACTCGAAGTCGTCCATGCTTGGGGAGTAATTGTTGGTGTAGTACTCCATATCACCCAAGCATGTGGAGCCATTGTCGGTGTAGAGCTCCAAATCTTCCATGCTTGAGGAGCCATAGTTGATGTCATGCTCCATGTATTCCATGCATGTGGGCCGTTGTCGATGTAGTGCTCCGGGTCCTCAAAGCATCTTGAGCCATTATCGCGTTGTGCTTTCAGTCATGTCCTCTATACTTGTGGAGTCGTAGTCATGGTGGCTCATCATGGATTCTTCATAGATATCATCCTCGGTTAAAGTCTGGACATGATGCACAAGACCAAGCGGTGTATATGGAAGTGGTAGTGGGAGTTAGGGATACAACATCAAACCTTACTTTACCTTGGAAGATACGTATGGTACAAGTGTCCACACTTGAGAGCAATAAACCAAGCAAAGTGAAGTTGGCGGAACACCAAAACCAACTACTAACCAAAAAACACACACAAGGCCTATGGTGGATAGGTATGAAAAGTGGCATGTCGAGAACCAATCCGAAATGAAGATGTTGTATTGGCAAGTAAGAACCACAATGATCACAAAGCAAACAAGTCAATCCACAAGATAGGAAATATATACAAGGAAACACACACGGTGGGATAAATGGGACTTGTGCGGCCGGAGAAAGTGAGCTAAGAACCAAATGATTACCTAGCGAAGACTATAAGCTCGTGTCCACACAAGTACAAGGAGAGGCTAGTTCGATTGCATAAGATTGGTGGGCTACAAGATATGCACAATAAGTACCACCTATATGATGTCCATCGAGCTTGCGCTTCCTATTCTATGAGGCACATGTATATTTCTTTCTTTTTTTCTCTTTTCCTTTTTCTATTTTTTTTCTTTTTCTTTTTCTTTTCACTTGCCTTTTCCTTGTGCAACAACTATACAAGATAACTATATGAGATAAGCGCTCACAATGTTTGCTCGGAATCTACAAGATATCAAATGTGCATAGCCCAAGCAATCATAAGAGGAACTGAGTCTCAATAGGTGTTTGTTGATACGCGCCAAAAGATAGTGGGGTTCACAAAGGAATGCAATTAGGGAAAAATGAGAATGTTATACCTTTAGAGTAAGTGAGCCGCTTGCCCCATTGTTGGCTTCCGCCTTGCTCACGGAATTTGGATGGAGTATATAGCATGAACAATGCAAGATGATGATGTAGTGCTCCTTCTCCTCTTGAAACGAGCTAAATAACATTAAAATCCGAGGTTGGAAATGCAAAAGTTATGCTCCAAAACCGTCTTTGAGTTTTTACATGCGGGGAGGGCGAGAACTCGTGAATGCGGAGGTCGGAGACTCACGTCTGGAAACCCAAAAAGATTCGGAGACTCCGGTCGTAGGCCGGAGACTTCAGTCCGTCAAAATGATTCAGGCGTCAGCGAACTTCCGAGCAGGGGCCTTGATTTGGGCAGA